>OX376173.1:0-27500 GCA_947363495.1 Euzophera pinguis | reverse complement strand
AATATTATATTAAATATTATAACATCACATTTTTCGCACCATTTTTCTTGTTTACACTTATTACAATTTTCTTACAAAATTCTAAGAACCTATTTTTATTTTTATTTAACAAAATTTTGGGTATGTTGTTCACTGTTAAACTATGGTCTAGAGCTTGCTCGACCTCTAGCCTTTCGCGACCAAATACCGGGCATTCTATAATAAGATGGGGGACTGTTTGTTTGACATCCGGGTCACAGTCACAAGAAGGGTTGTCACGGCATTTAAAACGATATAGGTACTCGGCAAAGCCTCCATGGCCAGTCATTAATTGCGTCAGTATATAGTCCGGTACCAGTTCGCGTACCAGTTTGTATGCAGCCGAAGCCCTCGGAAAGAACAGCTTTGTTACTCCCGCGGTTTGGCCCAGACTGTACCTGTTGTCCCATACTTCAAGTGATCTAGCTCTCAGTAATCCCTTGGCGTATGATACTGGGCACTGATCATAATCCGGCCTTCTCCTGGATCCCACAGCGGCCTCTCTGGCTAAGGTGTCTGCTCTCTCGTTTCCCTCCAGCCCCGCATGCGCCTTGATCCAGAATAGCTTGATCAATTTATTTTGGCTATAAGCAATTTTTATATTTCTCCTGGATTCTACCGCTAACGGGTGGAGGGAGGCGGGATTAACAACTGTTTGCAGTGCCGCCATTGAGTCACTGTAGATTCCAAAAGAAGGCGCGTCGATCTTATTCACCCTTCTCACAGCTTCGCACACCGCCAGGAGCTCCGCCTGGTAGACTGTACAGTAAGACGAGAGTTTCAGCTTGACCGATTTGGTTTCGGCTCCGTCCCTCCAGATGGATAGGGCGGCGCCGACTTCTCCATCGATCCTACTGCCGTCAGTGTATATTTTTATTTCGAAGTTACTATTCTCGTCTACCTGTTGTTGATCCTCCAGGCCAATGAGCTCCAGGCAGACCCGCTCGGCAGGATGAGGGGCACCGATCGCCGGGGCCCTGCGCTCGATCTCCCTGTCCCCCATCCCCGGCAGGGGCTCCCCCCTCCGAATCCTGTACAGCGAAGCAGCTTCGCTGATACGAAGATCAAGAGGCAGCAACCCCGCCAGCACCAATGATGAGTTCAGGGAGACCGTGCGATAGGCCCTGCAGATCTTCTGGGCAAAACCGCGCTGCACCGTATCCAATTGGTTCCTAACCGTTATTTTCTCCGCAGCGGAACCCCACACACCGGCTGCATACAGGATAACCGGTTCCACAGTTGCCATGTATATGGTACGGACAATCTCCGGGTTCAACCCCCAGCTGGCCTTGGCGGCCCTGGCGAGTTGCCTGTATATATTAATGCTCTTCCTGCATACGTTAACTACGTGCTGGTTAAACGTCAGTTTGTCGTCTATCGTGACCCCTAGTATTTTTAATTGGCCCTTCATCTCAATGGCTTGTCCCCCCATGCTAAGACGCGGCGTATCGTATTTTATCTTGCGGGTTACCACCATTGCATTGGTTTTTTGTGGTGCAAATCTAAGTTTGTTACGTGTACCCCACTCCTCAACATGTCTGAGCGCACCATTTGCTTGATTTTCGATATCAAGGGCTTTGTCCCCATCAAAGACGAGTATAATGTCATCGGCGAAGGCCTGACAGTACACTCCGCGCCTCTGGAGGTCACCTAGCAATGGATCAATGAGAACATTCCAAAGGGTGGGTCCGGCTATCGAGCCCTGAATACAGCCCTTATTTGTCTCAGTTGTCACTGCTTCTCCTCCGTATCTCACTGTGACTCTCCTGTCCGAGAGATAGTTGGCGATCATTCCTCTTATGTTTTTAGGGCACCCTGCCTCCAGAAGTCTTTCCATCACAGCTGGCCACCAGGCATTATCGAAGGCCCCCTCTATGTCTAACGATACTATCGTAGTTATTTTCTTTTCATCCAATTTCATACGAATGCGTTCCATCAGATCATAGAGGGAGTCCTCCGTGCTCTTCTGGGGTATGAAGCCATACTGTTTGGGGTTCATTTTTGGCAATATAAAGTGCTTGAGGCGAGCCACCAACATCTTCTCCAGGATTTTCCCCAGTATCGATAGGAGCCCGATTGGTCTGTAAGATTTCGGGGAAGCATAATTATCCTTCCCAGGCTTTTTCAGCATCACCACTGTAGCCTCTTTCCATCCCTTGGGAAAATATTCACAGGTCAGACATTTGTTTAACAATGCCAGGAACATTTCGGGGTCACTGTTTACTACTGCCAGACATATATCTGCCGTGAAGCCATCAGCTCCCGGCGCCTTTTTTGGGTTAAAGGACTCGGATGCGACTTTGAGTTCGGTCATTGTGAATGGGGGGTCGCATGTTGTATCATGTTCTCCGCCATGTCCTTTTTTGATCTTCTCTCTTACTCTTTTATGGTGTAGATTATCGTCATCCTCCGAATCCCCACAGTAGAAAGTATCTGCCAGTAGCTGTACTGATGCCTTCATATCCAGCACTTTTCCGTCCTTTTCCAGCGGAGTGTCCTCTCCTCTTTTGGACGTTCTAGTAAGAACCCTGTATATCCCTTCCCAGAGGCTTTCTCTGTCTTGCTTAGTGCAGAAATCCTTCCAACTGCTTGTTTGTGCATTTGCTGCTTCTTTTTCATACTTTGCTTTCTCTTCCAGGTACTCCCCGACGACGGCCGCTCTTCGGATGGGTGCTGCACATCGGATCCTGTTTCTAAGTGTGGCGACTCTCCTCTTCATTGCTGCGAGCTCCGGAGTCCACCACGGCATGGTAAGTCTTTCCTTGTTATTTTTCTCTGGTATTGAATTCTTGCACGATTTGGTTATTACTACCTCTAACTTGTTTACCATATCTTCTATTTCATTACAGTTTGTTATTTTGTCTATTTCAACTTTATTAATTCCATATTCATTTTTTAATTGTTCGTATTTGTTTCTAAACTTTTGCCAATCTGCCTTTTTCGTGTTATAACGTCTGGTAGTACGTTCAATTTTGATTCCTTTAGATTTTTCCAATTTAACGCCAAAGGTTATGCCATTGTGGTCGGAGCTCACCAGACCTTCTACCACTCGCCAGTCCTCCACCAGGTCCAGCAGATCCGTCGAGCATGCCGTAACGTCAATGAAGCTGGTGTACCTAACGTCGTCTCTATAGGTATCAAATGTTGGAGTGTTCCCCGAGTTAACAACGTGGAGACCCAGTTCGTGTATAAGGCCAGCCATATCCTCTCCTCGGTGGTCAACTACCGAGCTTCCCCACCAGGTACTCTTGGCGTTCGAATCTCCACCGATTATTAGGTGTTTTGGCTTCAGCTCCTCGACAACCCGCCTCAACTCATCGAGGTATGGCTCCAATGGCTTGCTGGGCTCAAAATAAAAGGAAATAAGAGCCATCTTCCATGCCTTCGTCTGAAGCTCGATTACTGCCATATTTGTAGTTGTGAGTGCTGTGTGCTGAATCACCGTTATATCGGAGTTTAATACTGCGATGGCTGCTTTATTTTTGTTTCCACTAGGTGCAGCTTGGAAGATTCGAGCGCCAGCATAGTTTTTCATAGTCTTTTGTGCTCCGACGTAGGGTTCCTGGAGAAGTAAGACCTCTATATTCTGTTTCTCTGCCTCTAGTAGTATTTCGTTGGTCGCGAGTTGCTTTTTCTGCAAGTTTGCTTGCGCAAACTTATATACCCTTTGGCTGCCCTTAGCAGTACGCCACGCTGGAGCGGGCTATGGCGTCCCATTTCTGTCTTACCGGGCATGTAGAGTCAAAGGCGTTGTGTTCCGCTACTGCATGATTTGCCTTACAGCAGTTTCGGCAGTTTGGAGGTGCTCCCGCCGTCCACTCCGTGCATTCTGACTTCAGGTGTGGGCCACCGCAGTGACTACATAGATCTACCGACTCGGTACAGATGCGCTTTCCGTGCCCAAACCCTAAGCAGCGTGTGCATTGTACTAGCGGGGTTTGGTCTTCCACTCTTACCTGCTGCATATCTATGTTGACCACACCCTTTGCTATTGCGCGTTGCCATAATTTTGGTGAGACCCTGACAATAACGTGGGCCATAAGGGGATTTCTCAGTTTTCGCCTGTAACGGAACTCGATTTTATCCTCTTCCTTTGACAGTCCACTGAATAGGCCCCTGTTCTGGTTTCTAAGAGCTTTGTCAAGGTCTTCATCTGTATTGGAGTTGAAGACTCCTCTTAGGACCAGCAAGGGGTCCTTGTTCTTCGCCTCTTCTACGGACAGGTATTCCTTCTCTCTCTCCAGTCTTTCTTTTAATTTTTGCCTTTCTTCCTTCGTACCCACACCTATAATGACCTTCCTATCCTTCGCTTTCCTTACCTTTTTTACCTCTATCCATCCCTCTTTAGCATCTACGGCCTTCCTAACTCTCTCCAATATTTTTTCTCCCGTATCTTTGTCGTCTCTGGACGTGACTATGACCGAGTGTAGGGTCTCTCTATGTACCGTTTTTTCTTTAGGGGCGATTGGGGAGTTAGCTGCTACATATGAGGTCGTCGCTGCTTTCTCAATTGCCTCTCTCTGCTTCACCATTTCTTCCTTTAATTCCAACATCATCTTCTTATGTTCCTCTACGGCCCTTGTGTGTGTTTCTATCTTTTCCATACATTCTTCCATTTTGGCTCCATCATTCGTCCTCGCCACAATCCCTGCTTCCCGTTCCCTCCCAAATTCAAGGCTTGTAGTGTTTCTAGTTTGCCCCTTAGCCACTTCATACAGCCTCTCCACAGCCTCCAATGCCTTGACCTTGAGTTCATTTTTATAGTTCCTGGCAAGATTTATATTTTCAATGGCTATATTATACCAAATTTCTGCTTCTGTAGTACTATCCGTGATAGGCTGGTCTTGAGGCATCGTCCTTATACCGACGCTGGGTGAGGTGACTTTTTTGCCGCCACTGCTGTATGAAAGTGCCCTCTTTGTCTTCGTTGCTGCAGGACCCGCCTGCGTTGTCTTAGCAGCAGTAGGAGATGCGAGTATTGGTTCCAATGATCCCGTTTCAAACTCTCCTATGCTTCTTCTAACCGACTTGGTTATGGTCTTGGGCAGGGGGGGAGACCTAGTGACAATTTTTTGGGGGGGTTTTGTGACTGTTTTGGAGGGAGGTTCTTGTGCATCCGCACAGTCTCGGGCTACAAGTTTGCTTGGCGTCCTAAACATTTTATGGGGTATGCGTCAAACAATAAATAAAATAAAAAGTATAATATAGTTGATAATTTGATTTAAATTTAATAGAGATTACAAGGCAGAATAAGGGTAGAATAATGGGTAAATTTCGTAGTAAAGTTTGTAGAAGTTTTTTAAAAGAAACTCACTTTTCACTCTATTTATAGAGTTCGTGTTGCGAATACCCAGTATTTGGTCACGTCGAGTTCCGCCTTGCACACTTTGGCTTTCTATAGATTAGTCACTACTTAAACTTAACTAAAATAATACGGTAACTCTATGTAGAGTCAGGCTATCGTAACAGAGGATGTATACAATCAAGTCAAATACAATTAAAAGGCAACAGGTCAATAATAACAACACACTATCTGTGTAAAGTCAGATCAAAAAGGTCGGCTATTACAGGTTGCCCCTGTATTTATTCAGTAAGATTACAGTAGTAGTAGTAATGGTACCTATAATTTACCACTATTCAACTTATATCTAAGACTATACATTTGATAAAGTAGGGTGAAATAATTTTTTCCCCTTGTTGTTTTAACTCTATATAGAGCTTAGCTCTGTTGTTTATAGAGCTGCTATGACAGCTGTTTCCAGTCACAGTGTTAAAAGAATTTAAAAAGTTTTTCCCTCTGAACTCTATATGTCAATGACTCTATATAGAGTCAGTCACCATGCCACTCGGAAGAGCTCCCATTGTCCGTGCCCAATCTGAAAACCCCAGGCTTCTACGACCTCGGAAAGCCAAGATATGGGATTTTTTTGGTAAAAACAAAAGGGGACAAGATGGCTGCCAAGGCCCAATCCCGACTGGGCCCCCACAGGAACACAGCGCCGGGCGTGCTGAGACCCACAGTCCAAGTCCCAAGTCCCTACGACGACCAGGGCCGGAGATATAGGCGCTCAAAGTTTTACGACGTTGCCGACCCAACTATAAGCTTCCTCTCAATTATCTCCGAAACTAGACGCCGCAGATACACTGTACAAGGGACCTTTCTGATCGTCGCGACGCCCCGGACCGCCTCCCGGCGTCAGCCCAACCGAAATTCTTGCCTAGAATTTCTGTAAACAAAGTTCTGATCGAAGGGGCCCTCAGCACTAGTCTATGATGTTTCAATTCTATGTTAAGTACTGAAACACACTCCCAGGTGGCGCTACCTGTATGTAAAAATTTTTTATGAGATTTCTTTCTGCTACTGGCCCAATTATATATTCTAGCTTACACAGGCTTTAATTTTGAATTTTGGTTAAAAGGAAAAGAAAAATAATAAATTTTTTATTGAAATTTTTCGAAAAATGAAAAAAAAATTTAGATTCTTTTAATTAATATTAAATAGAAAATTTCCAAACATCAAATATGGGCGGCCAAAACTATTTATTAATCGAATATAAAAAATTTTTACATAAAAAACTACAATTTATACACCTATGTAGTGTCGAAACTCACTACGAGGTGGCGCTGTGTGTACAATTTTTTGGTTCGAGTGACCCCTTTTGGTGTAAACAAAGTGAAACAAAGTTTGAGTGATTACACCACCTTCACTTAATAAATTTGCAGTAATTAAACCCCTAAAGCAAAAATTTTCAAATTTAGTCCAAAAATAGTCGAATAAATTCTAAATCGATCCCACCTCTTGCGTATCCCGTAGGACTCCCGGTTCCCGCTGCAGGCGGACCCGAAGCTGGCCCTCCGCTGTTTCCGCGGAGAAAAACTGCCGCGGTAGGAGTTTGGGTGGTGGCAGAAGCACAGTAGGGGTGTCTCCGGACTCCTCCCGGCCCGGCGCGTCGACCTCCGGAGCAGCAGCAGGCAGATCCCGAGGGTTCAGCCGGAATCGGCAGAAAACCGCTGATTGGCCGAACTGGTTTTCTCGCTGCAGCTCCTTCACCCGACGTCGCAGGGTCCCGAAACCTGGTTAAGGGCTGCTCCCAACAACGGCACACCTTTCACGATACAAGCGGGGTGCACACCTCTATTCCCACAGGCACAGGAAGACGCGGAAGACAAAAATCCTATCGTCCTGGGCACTCAGAAGGCTGCAGACAGGATTTGGCTGCTCCGATTTTGGTGGTTCCGGCTTTCCCTGATGGTCCAAGGTCCCGGGCGTCTCCCACCGGGGAGGGGTTGTCCCAGCAATCAGGGTTCAGTCGCAATAAGCTGAAAACCGCTGATTGGTTGAGAGCTTATTTGCTTGTATCTCCTTCCCTACAGGTCGGATGTTCCCGGTTTATGGTAGGTAGCCTCTTCCAATAGCACCCTACAGGATGGTGTGTGAGCCGGAGTCCTCCCGGTCCTCCCGGACGCGCAATAGCTCCTGGAATGGTGGATGTCTGGGACTTTTCACGTCCGCCCGATCTTCCCGCTCACTGGAGAGCCGCAGTCTCAGTTCCCCCGGGTGTGACCTATATCAACTTGACGGCCAAGGACAGGAGAGTCGGGATTTAATATTACAAATAGGCCACTTCCTGTCAATTAATGGCTTAGGGCCGCCAAGTTAACTCTGCGGTTGGGGCCGCTAAAGAAGCCACTCCAGCTCAGCCGATGCTGATCCAGGAATTCCCAAATTTTTTCAGGCAGCACGTATGATCACCACAAACACTTCCACAGTTTTAGAACGTAAAGTTCCCGATAAGTTTCGAGACTTTTGTGGATCTAACCTCACAACAACGACTACAGTAGATCCTTGTTCTCGCAATAACTTCCCGTAGCACACTTCGATTTTAAAGATTTTTACACCTTTAGGAAGCACTCGTTAGCGCGAATGTAATGATATATTGCACTTATATATTTGCACTCAAGACACTATTTTTGCGATTTTTCGAGCGCGGAGCGGCTTAAATTCGTGGCGTTCGTGACTGCGGTCAGAACGCAACTGGGTTAGGTTAGGTTAGGTTAGGTTAGGTTAGGTTAGGTTAGGTTAGGTTAGGTTAGGTTAGGTTAGGTTAGGTTAGGTTAGGTTAGGTTAGGTTAGGTTAGGTTAGGTTAGGTTAGGTTAGGTTAGGTTAGGTTAGGTTAGGTTAGGTTAGGTTAGGTTAGGTTAGGTTAGGTTAGGTTAGGTTAGGTTAGGTTAGGTTAGGTTAGGTTAGGTTAGGTTAGGTTAGGTTAGGTTAGGTTAGGTTAGGTTAGGTTAGGTTAGGTTGGGGTGCAGGGCAGAGAACCTCCTAGAGTGCCCGGTCCTTTGAAAGCTTTGCATTCTCACTTGATCCCAAGGATCCGGTGAGAGGGCGGGCTGACAAGGGATTCGGGACGGTGCACCCTGGGTGACAGTTAACAACTCCCTGGTAGTCGGGGTCTTGTTGACTGTCGGCCAATTTCTGCCAACTGCCCACTCCACCGCCGTCTATGATGAGACGGCGAATGGATGTGGGTCTGGGGGACGGGCGTGGTCCATTTATGGGCCACGTCCGATTTGGGGAGGGGGCCGAAAGGCCAAAAATGAGGGGGCCGAAAGGCCATGGCTGGAGGGCGTCGTGGTAGAATGCTTACGCGACCCCATGGCGCCCTCAACAGCCGGTGCGGAAACGCCGGAGGGGTTTTAGTGGGTATTCCGGGCTGACTAGCAGCCCGGCGAGTCCCACACTTTGTGCGTAAATGCATTTCCCCTCCGAAAACAAAAAAAAAAAAAAAAAAAAAAAAAAAAAAAAAAAAAGGTTAGGTTAGGTTAGGTTAGGTTAGGTTAGGTTAGGTTAGGTTAGGTTAGGTTAGGTTAGGTTAGGTTAGGTTAGGTTAGGTTAGGTTAGGTTAGGTTAGGTTAGGTTAGGTTAGGTTAGGTTAGGTTAGGTTAGGTTAGGTTAGGTTAGGTTAGGTTAGGTTAGGTTAGGTTAGGTTAGGTTAGGTTAGGTTAGGTTAGGTTAGGTTAGGTTAGGTTAGGTTAGGTTAGGTTAGGTTAGGTTAGGTTAGGTTAGGTTAGGTTAGGTTAGGTTAGGTTAGGTTAGGTTAGGTTAGGTTAGGTTAGGTTAGGTTAGGTTAGGTTAGGTTAGGTTAGGTTAGGTTAGGTTAGGTTAGGTTAGGTTAGGTTAGGTTAGGTTAGGTTAGGTTAGGTTAGGTTAGGTTAGGTTAGGTTAGGTTAGGTTAGGTTAGGTTAGGTTAGGTTAGGTTAGGTTAGGTTAGGTTAGGTTAGGTTAGGTTAGGTTAGGTTAGGTTAGGTTAGGTTAGGTTAGGTTAGGTTAGGTTAGGTTAGGTTAGGTTAGGTTAGGTTAGGTTAGGTTAGGTTAGGTTAGGTTAGGTTAGGTTAGGTTAGGTTAGGTTAGGTTAGGTTAGGTTAGGTTAGGTTAGGTTAGGTTTTTTTTTTTTTTTTTTTTTTTTTTTTTTTTTTTTTTTTTTCTCCCAGTCGTTACACCGCGACTGGGAGGAGTTTATTTCCAGTGACACTGCCACGGTCGAGTCTTGGCACCCTTATTTACAATTTCAAGTTCTTATTTTCTAGTTACAATTATGCTATTTTCTTTGTTTGTCTACTAATTTTTTACAATTTGTAGTCTGTTTGACATTTCAAAATTACATTCAAGTTGTCTTGTTTTACTGGTAAACTCTTTACAATCAATATTATAGTTACATCAGTATTGATTACTGTTATTAATTATTTTGCTTACAATTTGTAATTGTCATCACGCTAGAATTTCTTCTGACCTTTACTTTACACTAAAATATATCTTCTTATACAATCCATTCAGTTACAGTTACATTTGTTAACTTTTCCGTTGTTTACAAAATATCATTTTACATTTTTGTTGGATTTTTTGGCTGTATATAAAATGTTTACATTGTTGTTTACTAACACTACCTTGTGGGTAGTTTCTTGTCATTGTAGCAAATCTATACATCAATAGTTCTAGTTTTTGTTCACATCGTAAAAATATACATCAATTATTGTTAATTTTGTCATTACATAACACATTTACAATTATTTATTTACAATATTATATTTTTATGTGTCTTTTATAAAATTATGCTATTATTTACTATTTTATGCTTAGTCTTTTACACTATACAATATGTTAGTTAAATTTGATATACACTTGTTCTACGTTAAGTAGTTATTTTCTAGTCTTTAACACTAAGTTTTAACACTACATTTTACACATTCCTCTCTATTTAAGGTGATTTTATATGTTTTGTCCTATTTATATATTTTATTCTACCCTGTAATTTATTCTGCTTTTGCAGTGATACAGGTTGTTTTTTGTTGCTATTATTATATATATATATGTACACTATTTATCACTAGTTTGTCACAACAGGTTTTTAACACCTTTACATTTGTTTTTGATCACAATATAATTTTATCAGTCATTTATTAAAATTGTATACTTTTATTTATCATTTTAAGCTTAGTCATTTGTATTACAAAATATGTTTGTCAAAAAATTTTATACACTTATTCTATATTTTATAAGTTTTCTAGTCATTATTTCTAAGTTTTAACACTATTTATTTTACACCTTTTACTTATTTATATACTACCCTTGTATTTATTCTACTATTTTGCAATAAGATAAGTTGTTTTTATCACTGCAAGCTACAAGTTTTATCTATTTACTTATGGTTTTTGGTCAAAGTTTATAAACAATTTGAGGTTACTAACCTTGATGTTGAGGGTTTTCTTTAATCATTCAACACATTAAAACACTACACAGTAAAAATACACTTAATATCTTTACATTGCACTCAACACCGTCTTTATGCCAATCGGATAACTGATTATCCGTTGGGACAAAGTCCTTTGTTATGCACTTCCTTTTTATTCTTGAACCCGCGCTGAAGAAGTTCACCATCGGGTTCCAAATGTTTTCCATTTTAAACTACGATAATCTGCAGCGCGGATTCAAGACTTCCAGGCTGTTTTTACTTGCTATTCCTTAATTGTACGCCACTTTTGCCCTGGCCAGAACGTCCCATTTTTGCCTTACTTGACAAGTTTTGTCAAATGCATTGTGGTCTACTTTATTATTTTTATCTTTTACACAATTTATGCATGATGGGGGTTCTCCGGCAAGATGTCGAGGGCATTTTTCTCTTTTATGTGCCTCTCCGCAGTGGCTACATTTTTCGATCTTTTCTCTACAGTGTTTTTTGCCGTGCCCGTAGCCCAAGCACATCGAGCACTGGATTATTGGCGAGAAATCTTCGACATAGATTCTCTGTACTCCGATGTGCACTGAGCCGGCTTCTATTACACTCCTCCATATTGTCGGGGAAACTCTCAATATTACATGGTTTAATAACTGGTTTCGAGCCTTCTTCCTAAATCTTACTTCCATTCTATTTTCGTTTTCGTTTATATTTCCAAATATTTTTCTGTTTTGTTTCTTTAGGCCCTCCAGTATGTCTTCGTTAGTATTTTTAATTAACAAGTTTTTTAATATTAAGAGTGGGTCTTTGTTTACAACCTCTTTAACTTTTAAGTGATCTACCGCCAAAATTTTTTCCTTTAGTATATTTCTTTGTTCTTCGGTTTTACACCCGACAATAATTTTCCTATCCTTTCCTTTTCTGATTTTCTCAACATGCACTCCTCCTTCCCCTGCTCCCACAGCTTCCCTCAGTTCCTCCAACACCTGCTCCCCAGTGTGATTTTCGTTTTTAGACGTGATGATCACGGAGTGCAGGGTGTCCTGTACTGGTATTTGTGTGTGTGCTCGTCCCACTTTCCTTTCCGAGTCAGGGTTTTTGTCCTGCGGTAAATTGTTTGTGCAAATTTTTTCCTTCAGGTCCTGTATGTTTCTGGTATTTTGCTCAATTGCCAACACCAGTTTATCTATTTTGTCCTCGTGGTCTCTAACCGGAGGGTTAGATGGAGACTTCGTGAGTGATTTAACTGGCGTGGTCTGTATTGCGATTGATGTCGTATTATTTTTAAGTGGGGTAGTTTGAGTATTTTGTGTTTTCTTGCTTACTGGGTCAGTTTGGCTTTTTACGGATTTTAGGACCGGCTTCGCACTTTGAGGAGCGGTTTCGGCGGCCTCCAGGAATAATTGTTCAAGTTCCTTGAAGCAAAAATGCAAGACCCTGGCGTTATCCTGGTAGGATTGAACCTTGAGTCTTACAGTAATTTTGCCCACCTCTTCTCTGATCCTATATGTTAAATCCTCGTACCGTCTCATCAACTCTTCTTTTTTAGTTGTTTCTTCGGCATTGCTGGATTTTTCAGTGTTTTTGGGAGCTTCGTCGTCTGGGCCGGGAGATTTTGCAGTCTTGTTCTTATTGTTTACAAATTTTATTTTTGGTTTTACATTGGGCAGAGTCATGATGTCAGATTTAAAATTGTATACGTTAAAATTAAGTTTGTAAAAGTTGTATATAGGGTGTATAAGTATTTACAGGGTCAAAGTTTAAAATCACTTAATCTAGGCTCAGGTACACGGTATAAGGTGGTAATTACCGCAATTCCAGTGGCCGCGTGGAGACTTCGGGTGGTTTTGTCAACACGACAATCCCCCAAGTTCCGTGGCGTATTTGGCGGCTTCCCGGGTGTCTTCCGGGTACGGGTTGCTGGTACCTTTGTCACTTTGATGAAGGGTGATATAAGGGTGGGTGTCGTCCTGATGGCAGCTTGTTTGTAACGGAAATTAATTTTCCGCCAGTCGTAGTTCTGCTGAATCTTCGTGATCCGTGTTGGTTTTACTCCAGTTAATTGCTGGTACTTTATTTTAATTATAAAAGTAAATTTAACACAAATATTTTAAATTTTTACTAAATATTTTTATTATTTTCGCAGGGAGCTGCTCGGGACGCGTCCGCACTCGACCGCGGCTCGAACAAGACTGGGTTAGGTTAGGTTAGGTTAGGTTAGGTTAGGTTAGGTTAGGTTAGGTTAGGTTAGGTTAGGTTAGGTTAGGTTAGGTTAGGTTAGGTTAGGTTAGGTTAGGTTAGGTTAGGTTTTTTTTTTTTTTTTTTTTTTTATAGTTTCCTCCAAGTGTTATAACCGCACCTGAAGGGAGTTTATTGCCAGTAGCACTGCCACGGTCATTACTTGGCACCCTTGTTTACAAAAAAGTCTTATTTTCTACTTAAGCTAATTTACAATATTTATAGTCTTGTTCTATATTATTTATCGTCTATTTTATGTACTATACTGTATATTTTACTGGCGAAAACTTCTCAGCTAAAATCAATTTTCAATCTTACTATTTGTTTACATTTGTTTCATATTTTAGTTCTTATTGTTCACAATTTCATAGTTATCAACACATTCTATTTTACATTGCTATTTTGTTTCCAGTTTGCTCATTATTATTTAAAATTTTTAGTTGTCTACTTTATTCTTATATATTAATTGCTTGGTTTTAACTTAATTGTATACAGATTTGTAATTGTTTACAATGTTCTCAGATTACAAAGTTATAGGAAGGAAATCTTCCAACTACCCTCATTTTTTACACTAAAGTTATTGACAATACTGTTTGTACGTCTTATTATTATTTGTTAATACTTGATACATTAATAGTTACGTTTCATGTATTGTTTACATAGTCTACTATATCTAGTCTCGTTTCACAAGACCTTAATTACATTTATGTATTGTTTACATATAATGTTACAGTTATTTAATAAACTAATTTTAACTTTACAATATTTTTACTACCTATTTGTAGCTCATGTCAATTTTAATGCTTTTCATTATTATCACTTGATAATCATACTCGATTTCTACGTCGCATAGATTTACTACATCTACAATTATATTTACTTAATATACTAGTCATTTGCGTTATACACTATTATTTTTACCCTAGTGATTGTTTTTATTTTATTTTTACACTTTTCAACTGTTATTGTTATGTACTAATTTTATTTTCATGTTGGCACATTAATATCTCAATTTTTTATAAACTTATATGCTTGTATATAACTATCATTTATATACATTACTACGTGTCATATGATTACACTGTTGGTCAATTGAGTAACTATCCTATGCTAATATATATTTTAGTTTACACTTAAAAACAATTTTTTACTGACCTTGTAACGCCTTGCTGTTTGTTGCACTGTTTACATGGCAATCCATAGATCACATTTTAATTACACTGTTCCATTTTTCCACATTACACTTAACTACATTACACTACACTTTAGAATCCCTACTGTCTTTGCACTAGTTAGATTTTTATCTGCTGGTGCAGAGTCCTAGCTTGAGGCACTGATTATCTGCATGGCTTTCTTCTTGAACCCACGCTGACTCCTCAGCATCGGGTTCACAATGTTATACATCCCGAACGTCGATAGGTGTCAGCGCAGGACTCCAGGATTGATGCAGCAATTGTTTTGACCTTAATTATATGCTATCTTGGATCTCGCTAGAACGTCCCATCTCTGCCTGACCTGACACTCTTGGCTGAATGCGTTGTGATTAGCACTGCCGTTTTCTTCCTTGATGCAGTTCAGGCAGGACGGGGCCGCTCCCGCGAGGTATCCCGAACACTTATCCCTTTTATGATCTCCTCCGCAGTGACTACATTTTTCGGTACTCGTTTTACAGTGCTTTCTGCCATGTCCGTACCCAAGACACACGGAGCATTGGATGACGGGAGAATAATCCTCCACGTGTATCCGCTGCATACCGATGTGTACTGTGCCGGCCTCGACTACCCTCCTCCAAATTATTGGGGAGACCCTCAGCACAATATGGTTCAGAAGTTGGTTGCGAGCTATTTTTCTAAATTTTACCTCCATTCTAAGATCATTCGGTGTAATATTGTTAAATATCTTTTTATTTTGATTCTTAATACCTGTTATTATATCGTTGTCTAAATTTTTCTTCACTACGTTTTTTAGGATTAACAATGGATCTTGATTTTGTACTTCTTTGATCTGAAGGTTGTTTGTTTCCAGTATTTTCTTTTTTAGTCTGCTTCGGTCTTCTTCCGTTTTACATCCCACAATTATTTTCTGATCCCTCGCCTTTCTTACTTTTTCCACTCGTACCTCTCCGTCCTGTACTCCAACCGCTTCCCTTATCTGGTCCAGTACTTGTTCCCCTGTGTATTTACTATCTCTAGAGGTTATTACTACAGAGTGCAGGGTTTCTTGTGTTAGTCTTTGTGTATGGTTCCTGGTTTCTTCCCCTTCCGAAGTCTTAGTTTTTACATACACGCTGCTCTGCTGGTCGAATTTCTCCTTTAGCTCTCGAATATTTTTATTGTTCTCCTCGATAGCCAATGCTAGTCGGTCGAATTTGTCATCGTCTAAAGTTCTTTTGGAGGGTTTAACTATTGTTTTGGGTGGAGTAGTCTGTGTTTCAGTTGTCATTGTGTGTTTCGATTTTTCCTTAGTTTTTACGGGGGTAGTTTGCGTTTTAATTGTTTGTTTATCAACTGGAACGGTTTGGATTTTTACTGATTTGAGGACCGGCCTCACGCTTTGAGGAGCGGTTTCGGTAGCCTCCAGGAATAGCTGTTCAAGCTCTACAAAGCGTGCACGCATGACTTTAGCGCTTTCATGGTAGGATTCATACCTGAGTTTTGAAGTTATTTTTCCGATTTCCTCCTTGATCCCATATATCACCTCATGGTACTGCTTTATCTTATCCTCTTTTTCCGAAGTCTTCTCTGCATTACTGGAATTTTCGGGCATTTTTTGTTCTTCGTCGCTTGGGCCGGTAGGCTGCACTGTTTTATTGTTCTTTGCGAATTTTATTTTCGGCTTAACTTTAGTCAGAGTCATGTTTTAAAAATAAGTTTGTAAAAGTTGTAAATATATGTTTGAAGGGTCAGGGGTTAAAATTTTTAAAGGCTAAGTCAGGTACAGGTGTAGTCGCGTGGAGGCTTCGAGCGGCTTTGTCTAGTGACAATCCCCCAAGCTCCTGTGGCTTTTTTGCGGCTTCCCGGGTGACTTCCGGGTGGTTGTACCTTCGTCGTTATGTTGGGTAGTCCAAGGGCGGATGCAGTCCTTTCCGCAGCTCGATTTAACCCGGAATTTCGGTCGTAATCCACCGAAATCTTGACAATCCGTGGTTCTTTCGGGTCAGTAGGTTGCTGGTATTTTAGATAACAGCCTACACAACACTTTTTAACTGTTATTTAACTATTATTGTTAAATTTTAAACTAATATTTAATTTTTTTCGCAGGGAGCTGCTCGGGACGCGTCCGCACTCGACCGCGGCTCGAACAAGACTGGTGGTTAGGTTAGGTTAGGTTAGGTTAGGTTAGGTTAGGTTAGGTTAGGTTAGGTTAGGTTAGGTTAGGTTAGGTTAGGTTAGGTTAGGTTAGGTTAGGTTAGGTTAGGTTAGGTTAGGTTAGGTTAGGTTAGGTTAGGTTAGGTTAGGTTAGGTTAGGTTAGGTTAGGTTAGGTTAGGTTAGGTTAGGTTAGGTTAGGTTAGGTTAGGTTAGGTTAGGTTAGGTTAGGTTAGGTTAGGTTAGGTTAGGTTAGGTTAGGTTAGGTTAGGTTAGGTTAGGTTAGGTTAGGTTAGGTTAGGTTAGGTTAGGTTAGGTTAGGTTAGGTTAGGTTAGGTTAGGTTAGGTTAGGTTAGGTTAGGTTAGGTTAGGTTAGGTTAGGTTAGGTTAGGTTAGGTTAGGTTAGGTTAGGTTAGGTTAGGTTAGGTTAGGTTAGGTTAGGTTAGGTTAGGTTAGGTTAGGTTAGGTTAGGTTAGGTTAGGTTAGGTTAGGTTAGGTTAGGTTAGGTTAGGTTAGGTTAGGTTAGGTTAGGTTAGGTTAGGTTAGGTTAGGTTAGGTTAGGTTAGGTTAGGTTAGGTTAGGTTAGGTTAGGTTAGGTTAGGTTAGGTTAGGTTAGGTTAGGTTAGGTTAGGTTAGGTTAGGTTAGGTTAGGTTAGGTTTTTTTTTTTTTTTTTTTTTTTTAAGTTTCTCCCATTTGTTACACCGCAAATGAGAGGAGTTTATTTGCCAGTACTGCCACTGTCGAGTCTTGGCACCCTTTTTTACAATTTTGCTTATTTACTAACACAAATTATGCTATATATTGGTATTTGTTACATACTAGTTTTAATACAATTTAAAATAATCTACTTGGATTTTGTATATCGTTACATTAGTCTTGTTTACTGGTAAACTCATTTTTTAGAAATCATATAATATTATTCTCCTTATTAATTATATTATTCTTTTCTATTTACTTACATATCTGTAATTGTCATTTTTCTAAAATCATCTTACACACAAGTTTTCATTAAGTTAATACTATTTATATACTAGTTTACTGTTTTGTTACAGTTTGTCAATGCTTCACTTTTGTATTTACGATATTACTTGTATGCTAATTTATTATACACTTAAATGTTCCTACTATATTAGTTATTAACTATAATTATTTCCTATAGTCTACTTTTCGTATTTTTCTTGTTATTGAACATCAGATATACTAAACATTGTATATTAAGCTTACCTCGTAGGTAGTTTTGTCACTTTTAACAATTTCACACTAATATCTCTTTGTTGTTCACAATATATATGTTACTTAATATACGTTACTTTGGATTTTGTATATCGTTACATTAGTCTTGTTTACTGGTAAACTCATTTTTTTAAAAATCATATAATATTATTCTCCTTATTTATTTATATTATTCTTTTCTATTTACTTACATATCTGTAATTGTCATTTTTCTAAAATCATCTTACACACAAGTTTTCATTAAGTTAATACTATTTATATACTAGTTTACTTAAGTTTTATACTTTACTTAGCAATTGTGAATCTAGTCGTTCTTTTTACACAATGTGTTTGTTAAAAAATATATACACTTATTCTACAATTTGTAGGTATTCTAATTATTAGCCTCAAGTTATTCTTTATTAGTTTTTCACCATTTCATGTAATTTTTTTATTCGTTTACTGACTGTATTTTGTTGCTCTTTTTATTTTTACACTACCCTTGCTTTTATCCCGTTTTTAACAATTTTTTAAATTATTGTACTCTTTTACAATGTTGCTACAAGTTCTATTTACAATGATTTTCAGCTAAGCTTATATACAATTTGAATTTTACTGACCTTGATGCTGAGTTGTCCGATCCTGTACACATTTTTCACACATTACACAATTTAAGTTTCACTAGTTTTGTTTACAGTACACTCAACACCGTCTTTGTGCCAACTGGATAACTTGTTATCCGTTGGGACAGAGTCTTTTGTTGTTATACGCATCCATGTTGTCTTGAACCCGCGCTGATGAATACCAGCATCGGGCTCCTGATGTTGTACATCTTGAGTTACGATTTTAAACTGCAGCGCGGATTCCAGACTTCCAGGCTGTATTTGTATGTTTTACACTTAACTATACGCCACTTTAGACCTAGCGAGAACGTCCCATTTTTGCCTCACCTGACATAGTTTATCAAAGGCGTTGTGATTTACATTGTCGTTTTTTTCTTTTATACAATTTAGGCACGATGGGGGCTCTCCAGCCAGATATCGAGGGCATTTTTCTCTATTATGTGCTTCGCCACAATGGGCGCATTTTTCTGCCTTCTCTTTGCAATGTTTCTTGCCATGGCCGTAACCCAGGCACATCGAGCATTGGATAACTGGTGAAAAGTCCTCCACATATATTTTCTGCACGTCGACATGCACTGAGCCAGCGTCCACTACCCTCTTCCATATTGTCGGTGAAACTCTCAGTATGACATGATTGAGGAGCTGATTTCTAGCCCTCTTTCTAAATCTTACCTCCAACCTGTAGTCACTTTTATTTATATTATCAAATAGTTTTTTATTTTTATTTCTAAGTCCGTTTAGTATGTCTTCGTCAGTATTTTTGGCCAAAACATTTTTTAATATTAAAAGTGGGTCCTTATTTGCAACCTCTTCAATCTGTAGGTGGTCTGTCGCCAGTATTTTTTCTTTAAGTTTTTTCCTTTCTTCTTTTGTTTTACAGCTAACGATAATTTTTTGCTTTTTGGCTTTTCTCACCTTCTCGACCAGTACTCCTTCGTCCCGATTTCCCATCGCTTCCCTAAATTCTTCCAATACATGTTCCCCAGTGTGCTGCTTATTTTTGGACGTGATAATTACCGAGTGTAGGGTATCCAGGATTGGTCTTTGTTTTAATTCTCGTCCCGCTTCTTCTTCCGAATAATTTAATTTTTTCTGCACTAAATTTTGCTGACAAATTTTGTCCCTAAGTTCCTGGATGTTTTTGCTGTTTTGTTCTATTATAAGTACTAATTTGTCAATTTTGTCTTCGCAGTAACTACCTGGAGGGTTTGCTGGGGGCATCGCAGTAGATTTGGTTGGTGTGGTTTGGATTGCAGTAGAGGATGTTTTTTTATTTTTGATTGGGGTAGTTTGAGTTCTTATATTTTCTTTGTTGATCGGTATGGTCTGGGATTTCACCGACTTAAGGTCCGGCATCGCTTTTTGGGGAACTATTCCAGCGTTTTCACGGAACAACTCTTTAAGATCGATGAATCCGATTCTCATAATTTCGACCGACTCAGGCTTAGCGAATCTGGTCAATTTAGCAACCTCGTTCTTGATATCTGATATCAATTCGTCGTAGCGCTGCTCCATATTCTCCATTTTCGGGTTTACTTTGTTACTAATAGTGAATTTTATCTTGGGCTTTGTTTTCGTCATGGTCAATTGTTAAAATTAATTTTGTAAAAGTTGTATAAGTTTGTATAAATATTTACAGGGTCAAATTTTAAAAACACAAAAACAAATTTCAGGTACTGGTGGGTGGTTTGTTACCACAATCCCTGTAGCCGCGTGGAGACTTCGAGCGGTTTTGTCGGTGTGACAATCCCCCAAGCTCCTGTGGCGTATTTGGCGGCTTCCCGGGTGTCTTCCAGGTACGGGATGCTGGTACCTTTGTCACTTTGATGAAGGGTGATCCGAGGGTGGGTGCAGTCCCGATCGCAGCTTGTTTGCGACGGAAAATTGTTTTCTGTCAGTCTTAATTCCGCTGAATCTTCGTGATCCGTGGTTGTTACCCGCTAGTTTATTGCTGGTACTTTAAACTATTAGTTAAGAATCGCGTTAACACAATTATTTTAAACTTTTACTAATTTTTTCTATTTTTTTTCGCAGGGAGCTGCTCGGGACGCGTCCGCACTCGACCGCGGCTCGAACAAGACTGGGTTAGGTTAGGTTAGGTTAGGTTAGGTTAGGTTAGGTTAGGTTAGGTTAGGTTAGGTTAGGTTAGGTTAGGTTAGGTTAGGTTAGGTTAGGTTAGGTTAGGTTAGGTTAGGTTAGGTTAGGTTAGGTTAGGTTAGGTTAGGTTAGGTTAGGTTAGGTTAGGTTAGGTTAGGTTAGGTTAGGTTAGGTTAGGTTAGGTTAGGTTAGGTTAGGTTAGGTTAGGTTAGGTTAGGTTAGGTTAGGTTAGGTTAGGTTAGGTTAGGTTAGGTTAGGTTAGGTTAGGTTAGGTTAGGTTAGGTTAGGTTAGGTTAGGTTAGGTTAGGTTAGGTTAGGTTAGGTTAGGTTAGGTTAGGTTAGGTTAGGTTAGGTTAGGTTAGGTTAGGTTAGGTTAGGTTAGGTTAGGTTAGGTTAGGTTAGGTTAGGTTAGGTTAGGTTAGGTTAGGTTAGGTTAGGTTAGGTTAGGTTAGGTTAGGTTAGGTTAGGTTAGGTTAGGTTAGGTTAGGTTAGGTTAGGTTAGGTTAGGTTAGGTTAGGTTAGGTTAGGTTAGGTTAGGTTAGGTTAGGTTAGGTTAGGTTAGGTTAGGTTAGGTTAGGTTAGGTTAGGTTAGGTTAGGTTAGGTTAGGTTAGGTTAGGTTAGGTTAGGTTAGGTTAGGTTAGGTTAGGTTAGGTTAGGTTAGGTTAGGTTAGGTTAGGTTAGGTTAGGTTAGGTTAGGTTAGGTTAGGTTAGGTTAGGTTAGGTTAGGTTAGGTTAGGTTAGGTTAGGTTAGGTTAGGTTAGGTTAGGTTAGGTTAGGTTAGGTTAGGTTAGGTTAGGTTAGGTTAGGTTAGGTTAGGTTAGGTTAGGTTAGGTTAGGTTAGGTTAGGTTAGGTTAGGTTAGGTTAGGTTAGGTTAGGTTAGGTTAGGTTAGGTTAGGTTAGGTTAGGTTAGGTTAGGTTAGGTTAGGTTAGGTTAGGTTAGGTTAGGTTAGGTTAGGTTAGGTTAGGTTAGGTTAGGTTAGGTTAGGTTAGGTTAGGTTAGGTTAGGTTAGGTTAGGTTAGGTTAGGTTAGGTTAGGTTAGGTTAGGTTAGGTTAGGTTAGGTTAGGTTAGGTTAGGTTAGGTTAGGTTAGGTTAGGTTAGGTTAGGTTAGGTTAGGTTAGGTTAGGTTAGGTTAGGTTAGGTTAGGTTAGGTTAGGTTAGGTTAGGTTAGGTTAGGTTAGGTTAGGTTAGGTTAGGTTAGGTTAGGTTAGGTTAGGTTAGGTTAGGTTAGGTTAGGTTAGGTTAGGTTAGGTTAGGTTAGGTTAGGTTAGGTTAGGTTAGGTTAGGTTAGGTTAGGTTAGGTTAGGTTAGGTTAGGTTAGGTTAGGTTAGGTTAGGTTAGGTTAGGTTAGGTTAGGTTAGGTTAGGTTAGGTTAGGTTAGGTTAGGTTAGGTTAGGTTAGGTTAGGTTAGGTTAGGTTAGGTTAGGTTAGGTTAGGTTAGGTTAGGTTAGGTTAGGTTAGGTTAGGTTAGGTTAGGTTAGGTTAGGTTAGGTTAGGTTAGGTTAGGTTAGGTTAGGTTAGGTTAGGTTAGGTTAGGTTAGGTTAGGTTAGGTTAGGTTAGGTTAGGTTAGGTTAGGTTAGGTTAGGTTAGGTTAGGTTAGGTTAGGTTAGGTTAGGTTAGGTTAGGTTAGGTTAGGTTAGGTTAGGTTAGGTTAGGTTAGGTTAGGTTAGGTTAGGTTAGGTTAGGTTAGGTTAGGTTAGGTTAGGTTAGGTTAGGTTAGGTTAGGTTAGGTTAGGTTAGGTTAGGTTAGGTTAGGTTAGGTTAGGTTAGGTTAGGTTAGGTTAGGTTAGGTTAGGTTAGGTTAGGTTAGGTTAGGTTAGGTTAGGTTAGGTTAGGTTAGGTTAGGTTAGGTTAGGTTAGGTTAGGTTAGGTTAGGTTAGGTTAGGTTAGGTTAGGTTAGGTTAGGTTAGGTTAGGTTAGGTTAGGTTAGGTTAGGTTAGGTTAGGTTAGGTTAGGTTAGGTTAGGTTAGGTTAGGTTAGGTTAGGTTAGGTTAGGTTAGGTTAGGTTAGGTTAGGTTAGGTTAGGTTAGGTTAGGTTAGGTTAGGTTAGGTTAGGTTAGGTTAGGTTAGGTTAGGTTAGGTTAGGTTAGGTTAGGTTAGGTTAGGTTAGGTTAGGTTAGGTTAGGTTAGGTTAGGTTAGGTTAGGTTAGGTTAGGTTAGGTTAGGTTAGGTTAGGTTAGGTTAGGTTAGGTTAGGTTAGGTTAGGTTAGGTTAGGTTAGGTTAGGTTAGGTTAGGTTAGGTTAGGTTAGGTTAGGTTAGGTTAGGTTAGGTTAGGTTAGGTTAGGTTAGGTTAGGTTAGGTTAGGTTAGGTTAGGTTAGGTTAGGTTAGGTTAGGTTAGGTTAGGTTAGGTTAGGTTAGGTTAGGTTAGGTTAGGTTAGGTTAGGTTAGGTTAGGTTAGGTTAGGTTAGGTTAGGTTAGGTTAGGTTAGGTTAGGTTAGGTTAGGTTAGGTTAGGTTAGGTTAGGTTAGGTTAGGTTAGGTTAGGTTAGGTTAGGTTAGGTTTTTTTTTTTTTTTTTTTTTTAAGTTTCTCCCATTTGTTACACCGCAAATGAGAGGAGTTTATTTGCCAGTACTGCCACTGTCGAGTCTTGGCACCCTTTTTTACAATTTTGCTTATTTACTAACACAAATTATGCTATATATTGGTATTTGTTACATACTAGTTTTAATACAATTTAAAATAATCTACTTGGATTTTGTATATCGTTACATTAGTCTTGTTTACTGGTAAACTCATTTTTTAGAAATCATATAATATTATTCTCCTTATTAATTATATTATTCTTTTCTATTTACTTACATATCTGTAATTGTCATTTTTCTAAAATCATCTTACACACAAGTTTTCATTAAGTTAATACTATTTATATACTAGTTTACTGTTTTGTTACAGTTTGTCAATGCTTCACTTTTGTATTTACGATATTACTTGTATGCTAATTTATTATACACTTAAATGTTCCTACTATATTAGTTATTAACTATAATTATTTCCTATAGTCTACTTTTCGTATTTTTCTTGTTATTGAACATCAGATATACTAAACATTGTATATTAAGCTTACCTCGTAGGTAGTTTTGTCACTTTTAACAATTTCACACTAATATCTCTTTGTTGTTCACAATATATATGTTACTTAATATACGTTACTTTGGATTTTGTATATCGTTACATTAGTCTTGTTTACTGGTAAACTCATTTTTTTAAAAATCATATAATATTATTCTCCTTATTTATTTATATTATTCTTTTCTATTTACTTACATATCTGTAATTGTCATTTTTCTAAAATCATCTTACACACAAGTTTTCATTAAGTTAATACTATTTATATACTAGTTTACTTAAGTTTTATACTTTACTTAGCAATTGTGAATCTAGTCGTTCTTTTTACACAATGTGTTTGTTAAAAAATATATACACTTATTCTACAATTTGTAGGTATTCTAATTATTAGCCTCAAGTTATTCTTTATTAGTTTTTCACCATTTCATGTAATTTTTTTATTCGTTTACTGACTGTATTTTGTTGCTCTTTTTATTTTTACACTACCCTTGCTTTTATCCCGTTTTTAACAATTTTTTAAATTATTGTACTCTTTTACAATGTTGCTACAAGTTCTATTTACAATGATTTTCAGCTAAGCTTATATACAATTTGAATTTTACTGACCTTGATGCTGAGTTGTCCGATCCTGTACACATTTTTCACACATTACACAATTTAAGTTTCACTAGTTTTGTTTACAGTACACTCAACACCGTCTTTGTGCCAACTGGATAACTTGTTATCCGTTGGGACAGAGTCTTTTGTTGTTATACGCATCCATGTTGTCTTGAACCCGCGCTGATGAATACCAGCATCGGGCTCCTGATGTTGTACATCTTGAGTTACGATTTTAAACTGCAGCGCGGATTCCAGACTTCCAGGCTGTATTTGTATGTTTTACACTTAACTATACGCCACTTTAGACCTAGCGAGAACGTCCCATTTTTGCCTCACCTGACATAGTTTATCAAAGGCGTTGTGATTTACATTGTCGTTTTTTTCTTTTATACAATTTAGGCACGATGGGGGCTCTCCAGCCAGATATCGAGGGCATTTTTCTCTATTATGTGCTTCGCCACAATGGGCGCATTTTTCTGCCTTCTCTTTGCAATGTTTCTTGCCATGGCCGTAACCCAGGCACATCGAGCATTGGATAACTGGTGAAAAGTCCTCCACATATATTTTCTGCACGTCGACATGCACTGAGCCAGCGTCCACTACCCTCTTCCATATTGTCGGTGAAACTCTCAGTATGACATGATTGAGGAGCTGATTTCTAGCCCTCTTTCTAAATCTTACCTCCAACCTGTAGTCACTTTTATTTATATTATCAAATAGTTTTTTATTTTTATTTCTAAGTCCGTTTAGTATGTCTTCGTCAGTATTTTTGGCCAAAACATTTTTTAATATTAAAAGTGGGTCCTTATTTGCAACCTCTTCAATCTGTAGGTGGTCTGTCGCCAGTATTTTTTCTTTAAGTTTTTTCCTTTCTTCTTTTGTTTTACAGCTAACGATAATTTTTTGCTTTTTGGCTTTTCTCACCTTCTCGACCAGTACTCCTTCGTCCCGATTTCCCATCGCTTCCCTAAATTCTTCCAATACATGTTCCCCAGTGTGCTGCTTATTTTTGGACGTGATAATTACCGAGTGTAGGGTATCCAGGATTGGTCTTTGTTTTAATTCTCGTCCCGCTTCTTCTTCCGAATAATTTAATTTTTTCTGCACTAAATTTTGCTGACAAATTTTGTCCCTAAGTTCCTGGATGTTTTTGCTGTTTTGTTCTATTATAAGTACTAATTTGTCAATTTTGTCTTCGCAGTAACTACCTGGAGGGTTTGCTGGGGGCATCGCAGTAGATTTGGTTGGTGTGGTTTGGATTGCAGTAGAGGATGTTTTTTTATTTTTGATTGGGGTAGTTTGAGTTCTTATATTTTCTTTGTTGATCGGTATGGTCTGGGATTTCACCGACTTAAGGTCCGGCATCGCTTTTTGGGGAACTATTCCAGCGTTTTCACGGAACAACTCTTTAAGATCGATGAATCCGATTCTCATAATTTCGACCGACTCAGGCTTAGCGAATCTGGTCAATTTAGCAACCTCGTTCTTGATATCTGATATCAATTCGTCGTAGCGCTGCTCCATATTCTCCATTTTCGGGTTTACTTTGTTACTA
Source organism: Euzophera pinguis (assembly GCA_947363495.1). Lineage (NCBI taxonomy): Eukaryota > Metazoa > Arthropoda > Insecta > Lepidoptera > Pyralidae > Euzophera > Euzophera pinguis. Next base: position 2,045 of record OX376173.1, on the reverse strand, counting down.
ATAGTGAATTTTATCTTGGGCTTTGTTTTCGTCATGGTCAATTGTTAAAATTAATTTTGTAAAAGTTGTATAAGTTTGTATAAATATTTACAGGGTCAAATTTTAAAAACACAAAAACAAATTTCAGGTACTGGTGGGTGGTTTGTTACCACAATCCCTGTAGCCGCGTGGAGACTTCGAGCGGTTTTGTCGGTGTGACAATCCCCCAAGCTCCTGTGGCGTATTTGGCGGCTTCCCGGGTGTCTTCCAGGTACGGGATGCTGGTACCTTTGTCACTTTGATGAAGGGTGATCCGAGGGTGGGTGCAGTCCCGATCGCAGCTTGTTTGCGACGGAAAATTGTTTTCTGTCAGTCTTAATTCCGCTGAATCTTCGTGATCCGTGGTTGTTACCCGCTAGTTTATTGCTGGTACTTTAAACTATTAGTTAAGAATCGCGTTAACACAATTATTTTAAACTTTTACTAATTTTTTCTATTTTTTTTCGCAGGGAGCTGCTCGGGACGCGTCCGCACTCGACCGCGGCTCGAACAAGACTGGGTTAGGTTAGGTTAGGTTAGGTTAGGTTAGGTTAGGTTAGGTTAGGTTAGGTTAGGTTAGGTTAGGTTAGGTTAGGTTAGGTTAGGTTAGGTTAGGTTAGGTTAGGTTAGGTTAGGTTAGGTTAGGTTAGGTTAGGTTAGGTTAGGTTAGGTTAGGTTAGGTTAGGTTAGGTTAGGTTAGGTTAGGTTAGGTTAGGTTAGGTTAGGTTAGGTTAGGTTAGGTTAGGTTAGGTTAGGTTAGGTTAGGTTAGGTTAGGTTAGGTTAGGTTAGGTTAGGTTAGGTTAGGTTAGGTTAGGTTAGGTTAGGTTAGGTTAGGTTAGGTTAGGTTAGGTTAGGTTAGGTTAGGTTAGGTTAGGTTAGGTTAGGTTAGGTTAGGTTAGGTTAGGTTAGGTTAGGTTAGGTTAGGTTAGGTTAGGTTAGGTTAGGTTAGGTTAGGTTAGGTTAGGTTAGGTTAGGTTAGGTTAGGTTAGGTTAGGTTAGGTTAGGTTAGGTTAGGTTAGGTTAGGTTAGGTTAGGTTAGGTTAGGTTAGGTTAGGTTAGGTTAGGTTAGGTTAGGTTAGGTTAGGTTAGGTTAGGTTAGGTTAGGTTAGGTTAGGTTAGGTTAGGTTAGGTTAGGTTAGGTTAGGTTAGGTTAGGTTAGGTTAGGTTAGGTTAGGTTAGGTTAGGTTAGGTTAGGTTAGGTTAGGTTAGGTTAGGTTAGGTTAGGTTAGGTTAGGTTAGGTTAGGTTAGGTTAGGTTAGGTTAGGTTAGGTTAGGTTAGGTTAGGTTAGGTTAGGTTAGGTTAGGTTAGGTTAGGTTAGGTTAGGTTAGGTTAGGTTAGGTTAGGTTAGGTTAGGTTAGGTTAGGTTAGGTTAGGTTAGGTTAGGTTAGGTTAGGTTAGGTTAGGTTAGGTTAGGTTAGGTTAGGTTAGGTTAGGTTAGGTTAGGTTAGGTTAGGTTAGGTTAGGTTAGGTTAGGTTAGGTTAGGTTAGGTTAGGTTAGGTTAGGTTAGGTTAGGTTAGGTTAGGTTAGGTTAGGTTAGGTTAGGTTAGGTTAGGTTAGGTTAGGTTAGGTTAGGTTAGGTTAGGTTAGGTTAGGTTAGGTTAGGTTAGGTTAGGTTAGGTTAGGTTAGGTTAGGTTAGGTTAGGTTAGGTTAGGTTAGGTTAGGTTAGGTTAGGTTAGGTTAGGTTAGGTTAGGTTAGGTTAGGTTAGGTTAGGTTAGGTTAGGTTAGGTTAGGTTAGGTTAGGTTAGGTTAGGTTAGGTTAGGTTAGGTTAGGTTAGGTTAGGTTAGGTTAGGTTAGGTTAGGTTAGGTTAGGTTAGGTTAGGTTAGGTTAGGTTAGGTTAGGTTAGGTTAGGTTAGGTTAGGTTAGGTTAGGTTAGGTTAGGTTAGGTTAGGTTAGGTTAGGTTAGGTTAGGTTAGGTTAGGTTAGGTTAGGTTAGGTTAGGTTAGGTTAGGTTAGGTTAGGTTAGGTTAGGTTAGGTTAGGTTAGGTTAGGTTAGGTTAGGTTAGGTTAGGTTAGGTTAGGT